>OU898278.1:66119477-66144477 GCA_918026665.1 Diabrotica balteata
AATTAATTATTCCAATAAATCCTCTTAAAGTTCTTAAATTGTGTGGTGTTCTATATTCCTGAATAACTTGTGTCCGTTCTGGATCCATTTCAATTCCCTTAGTATTTAGTTTATAACCTACATATATTACTTCTTTTTGAAAAAATGTACATTTTTCTTGATTTATTTTTAGTCCAACTTTGTCTAATATGTTCATTATTATTTTTAGGTGTTCCGCATACTCTTCAGCAGTTTTAGAAAAAATTAATATATCATCAATGTAATGAATTACAAATTGTTCATATTGATCCAAAATATCATGAAGACATCTACAAAGAGCACTGCACGATGATTGAAGTCCAAATGGTACTACTTTGAATTGATATACTACTCCATCTATCTGAAATCCTGTATATTGTCTACTTTTCCTTTCTAGAGGTATTAACCAAAAACTATGCTGTAAATCGATTTTAGTGAAAAATGACATTCCTGTAATTCTTCCTAGTATTCCATCTATACTCATTGGTGCTTCAAATTGCTTTTCAGTGATCTTGTTAATAGTCCTTGCATCCAAACATAGCCTGATTTCACCTGATCTTTTTCGTACTACCACTATAGGGTTAATGAAACGTGTATCTGCCTTTTCAATGATTCCATCTTCTAACATATTATTAATTGTTTTATTTACTTATTCTCTGTATTTATATGGTATTGGGTAGGATTTTGTTTTAAAATCTTTTTCTTCTTTTACTTTTATTCTTCTTCTTTGGGTGCCGTCTTCAATAAAGGTTAGCGATAACCTGAGCAAAATCATTTCTGTCCCTGGCTTTTCTTATTAAAGATTGAGAATCCAAACCAGTCCACTCACGAATGTTCTTCAACCAGGACGCCTGCCGTCTACCAGGACCACGTTTTTCTTCTGCCTTCCCCTCTATAAGAAGCTGCAGTAGCTGGTATTTCTCATTTCTGTATATGTGTCCCAAATATGAGGTTTTCCGTGTTTTCATTATTTTTAAGAGTTCTCTGTCGGTACCCATCTTGTGTAGGACCTGCTCGTTGCTCATATGCGCTGTCCAGGGGACTTTCAGCATCCTTCGAAATAACCACATTTCAAAACTTTCCAAACGCCTTAGTGAGTTGATTTTGAAGGTCCGGGCCTCCATTCCATATAGTAAGGTGCTGTAAACGTAACATTTCAGCATTCGGTATCGGATTTTGAGATTGAGTGTTTGGGACGTAAACATTTGTTTCATTTTTAAAAAGACATTTCTTGCTTGTTCAATTCGCGATTATATTTCTATGTCTGGATCTATATCTTTCGTTATCCAGCACCCTAGATATCGAAATTTCTCGACATTTTCGATAATGTTACCATTCACGTTTAAAGCCATGGGTGGATGGATGGATGTTTTGGAGACAATCATTGTTTTTGTTTTCTTGACGTTAATGCTGAGGCCGTATTGTTCTCCGATCGATCTGACGCGATCTAAGAGTGTCTGGAGATCCTGTGCGCTCTCTGCAATTAGGACCGTGTCGTTGGCGTATCGTACAGTATTTAGAACTCTGCCGTTAATTTTAACACCTTCTCTTGATTGCTCTAGTGCTCGTGCAAAGATTTCTTCCGAATATATATTGAAAAGTAGTGGTGACAATACACACCCCTGTCGTACACCTCGCTTGATATTGAATATTTCTGTGTCACCGGCTTCTGTTCTAACTGCTGCAGTTTGGTTAAAATATAGCGTTTGGATAATTTTAAAATCGTTCTCGTCTAGTCCCTTTTTGTGAAGGCAATCCATCAGCTTATCATGTTTTACTTTGTCGAAGGCCTTTTGATAGTCAATAAAACATAAAAAGAGATCCTTTTTTTGGTCTCGACATTTTTGCAGCAGTATAATAAAACTGGTTAATGCTTCCCGTGTCCCAAATCCATTTCGGAAGCCAAATTGTTCATCACTGATATCCTGTTCACATTTCTTATAAATGCGTTGGTGAATAACTTTCAAGAATAACTTTAACATATGCGACATTAAACTAATAAGTCTGAAATCACCACACTTATTTGCTCCCTTAGTTTTTGGAAGGGGAATAAAGACTGATTTTAACCAGTCTTGTGGAATTTCACCGCTTGTATATATTTGATTAAATAATTTGACGATTATATTTAAATGTCTCTCTTCCAGTAGCTTTATAACTTCCGTATGTATGTCATCGGGGCCAGGGGCTTTCCCATTTTTTGCGTTTTTGATTGCTCTCTCTACTTCTTGTTTTAATATAGGAGGACTGGTTTCATGGTTTTTATATATTATGTTGTTTAGTGGTGTGTCCGAGAATAGTTCTTCTATGTAATGTCCCCATACGTTGTTTAGATCGCTTAATTCCCATATCGTTTCATTCTCCTCGTTTGTTAATCTACAAGGGAGTCTTTGTTTTGTCATTCCAGCTAGATCTTTTATTTTTTTGTGAAGCGTTTGACTGTCGTGTTTCTTTATTAATACTTCGATCTCTTGGCAGATTTCTATCATCCAATTTTCTTTTGCGGTAGCTATTTCTTTCTTGATTTGACGATGTATCTCCTTATAGTTTTCATTATCTTTATTTTTGTAGGCTCTTCGAGTATCCACCATTCCCAGAATTTTTTGTGTCATCCAGGGTTTAGATTTTCTTTTATTATTAGTGTCTTTTATATATTTCTCGGCGCTAGTAAAAGCATTCTTGACTTCAGTCCATAAGCCTTCTGTAGTTGGTGATAACTCTCTTTGGAGTCTTTCACATTCCTGGTTAAGTTTAGTCTTTACCATACTTTGTATATTTTCTTGTTTAAGTAAATTGATGTCGGTTTTTCTTTTGACAGTCTTTTTTAGCATTTTGAACCAGGGGCGGATACAGGATTTATGTTTGGGGGGCACCATTGGTGGGTCTGGGGGGTAACCCCCCAGAAAGAGGGGAGTTCGGGGGCCCTCTCCCGAAAATTTACCCCTAAGTGGTATATTCTGCATACCACAAAACATAATAGTTTTAATGATGGGTATTAGCTTCTTCTTATTCTCCTCTTCAACAGCTTTTTGTGCTGAGTTGAGACTACAAACGATGTCAGCCCTTTCGCCGTCCATTACTAAGGAAAAATGTTTGCTGGCTATCATGTTTTTATTGTGGTACTTGGTTCCATTATGGATTTTTAATGTTTCAGTAGCCTTCTTGAAGGTTTTCATAGGTTCCAGTACCAACTTTCCCAGCTTTCCGTCACTTTTACCCCCCTCTCCTCGTCCAAAAAGTATACACACTTTACATAAGCCACCATCTAATTTCTTACTATAGACTAGCCAAGGGTATTGTTTTAGCCAACTTGTTTGAAAAGATCTGTTTTTCTTACCTTCTATATTCAAGGGAATCTTGAATTCTGGTGATGGCGTCCAAGGGTTTGTCAGCCACTCATACCTTTCGTTATTACTCATAATAAGAGTTTCATTTTTATTTATTAAATGTCCAAAATCACGAGGGGGAATTTGCAACTCACTCTCACTACTGTCCGATTTAGGTCCACACTGAGATGGTTTGCTTGCTGTTGAGGTTGAGGATATGGGTGTTTGCGATCCATTTGTGTTTGACAATCCTTCATTTACAGTCTTCTGCAACGCAAGCAGTAACATTCGTTAATATATGAACAACAACAGAGATATATGAGAGATATATATAATTGCAGTTGGTTTAAGATTTGCATTGTGCTTTTTTAACGTCAGTGACAAAAATAATCATATTAGGAGAAATTAGGTTATTTCTGTGGCATCTACTACTAATGAGGATGTAAATTGGTATATTATAATTTTTATGACGTAAAAAACTAAGTATGTTAGAATAATTAACGAAAAATGTATCTTTTATAATTTACAAGATAGCCTAGGCGGCCTAAATAATAGGCTAGGCCTAGGCCTAGCCTAGGCCTAGTCTATTATTTAAGCTCTGCTCTGAGCTGCAAAATGTTAAAAGTTGTGTAACAAAAATTTTTCTTTTTTTACGGCCGAACCTATAAAAAATATGTACCTTAGTAGTAGCAACATTAAATATAATGGTAGGCCTAAACACTACTTTGGAAAATTTACATACTCAGAAGAAAACAAAAACTAAAACCATTTTGAAATAGCTATGAAATTCAAATAGAATAATATATCATCCCATCGGAATAACATATCAGTTTATATTTAACTTCTACTTTTTTATGTTCAACCAACATTTATATATCCTAGTGCTCAAGTGCTGACTTTCGATCGATACTTCTGTTAATGAGTCTATCGTTAAAAATTATACTACTTTGAGTAGGCCTAGTAGTTGTTAAGACTTACCTTTATCTTTTTTGAAAAGAATGAATCTAATCCTAATTGACGTTTCATTACAACCACAAGGTCCACAAAGCTATAAAAATAGAGTTGACTGTTGAAGTTAGGTCAGAGTAACAATTGCACTTGGCAGCTCCAGCTCACTCGACTTAAGTGACACAACTACTGACTACTAACGGTCGAACGAAAAATATCGATTGCTTCCGCGCAGTTGACTTGCGCTGTTGCTCATATTTCCACGACTGTAGAAAGCCGGCCGAAACACGATTTAGGCTTTAACCTTGGACTTGTCAAGTCAGCTGGGGCAGGCAGCTCGCGGCTGACTCACGACTCACCCTAGAGCAGTGGTGGTGATTTATTGTAGCAAGAATTTACGTTAATAATGTATCTGTTTGGATATTATTAGCTACTTGCAGTAAGGTAGCTAAAATATTGTAAGTGTTATTTTATCGGTAAAAAAAAACCTTATGAGGGCTTGGGGGGGGGGGCACGTGCCCCCTGTGCCCCCCCCTAGATCCGCCCATGTTTTGAACTTTATTTTTAATTTAGCCACTAGTAGGTTGTGATCCGATGGAACATCTGCGCCTGGGTATGTTCTTGTATCCTTTACTGCATTTTTATATCGCTGGTTTATAATAATGTAATCGATTTGATTTCGGACACAATTGTTTTTATTATCTGCGGGTGATTTCCACGTATATGGAAATATTTAATTTACTTTTATACTATGAATATAATTGTGTGCAATTCTATTTTCTTTATTAACAAGTCCCTTGTGTTGCTGCAATATGGAAATGACTATTGATTTATATTCTTCAGGGCAACTTAAAACTTTTATCATATCCTCTTTTTTACAAATAAAATTATTTTTCATTATGGAATCATTATTCCTTGCTTCCAGTTTTACGCACTCCGCCTCGTAGGCATCCATCTGCTTTTTTCCATTCCTTAAATATTCATTACAATTATTATTTACATAATTTTGGGACATCTCCCTATCATCAAAATACATTTCTTCTTCATAAACATCATTACTTTCAGAATTATAGTTTATTCGTCTTCCGGGTTTGGACCGTGTCATTTGTGAGTGACCCAAAAGTGGGTTCATCTCGACGTTTCGCTACAATTGTATGTAGCTTCTTCAGGAGAACAAAGAAAAAGAAAAAAGGAAACAAAAGAACAGGAAGATGGGTAGTTAGCAACGGTAACTCAGTTACTCAACGCAACCAGAGGCAAATACTAACTACCAAGATGGGCATTTGGTCACAGTAACTCAACTACTCAACGCAGCCAGAGGTGAAAACCAAATGCCAGGACAGGGATTCACGTCCAACAGCTCAGAATACTAACGCGTCGAGAGGCGGGGAGTGAATCCGACGATTACTCCGCTACCGCTCTATTTATAGTCGCGGTGCCTGTCGTGTCGGGACGTATCGGCACACTTCGTGGCGCGAACGTCAAGAAGCGCGCGCTGGCCAATCATGTGGCTGCATCATGGTGGCGGGACCGGACGGCGGCTCTAGACTGAGATTCCAGTCTAGAGCCGCCGAACGAACACAGCGTTCCATACCTATACAAGAAAATCTGAAGTTACCAAGAAGTTGGTAATGAAAGCGGCTCCAGGAATGGACCTCGATGATGTAGAGGCGGAACTTAGGGAACAAGGAATTGTTGCCAAAGTTACGCACATGAAGACAACAAAGGAAGGTAAGTCCAGCAAATCTTATCTGTTGTAGGTACGATCTTAAGGAGGTGAAGAAAATCAATGGTCTACAGAATATACGCGTCAGATGGGACACGTATTCCAAACCAACGAGGGCAACGCAGTGCTATAACTGCCAAAACTTCGGCCATTCGGCGAGAAATTGTTTCAGAGCACCGAGATGCATGAAATGCGCAGCCAATCATCCAACGAGAAACTGTCCATTACCCAAGGATAGATCCAACAAGGTCAAATGTTGTAACTGTGGAGGAGAACATACATCTAACTACCCGATGTGTGCAAAACACATTGAGTATTTAGATCAACAAGCAGCCAGAAGAAATAGGAACACACCACAACCAAAAGTAGCGCCTCCACCACACCCATCGGCCTTTAGAACCACACTCAGCGGAGTCTCCTACGCCCAAACAGCAAAAGGAAGCCAACCACAACCACAACAGAGATCCACATCAGAGGACATCAAAAATTCATGGGCAGAGATCAACAAGATCGTTAATGTTGAAAAAATGGTATCACTTCTACAAGATATGAAGAAAGAATTAATGTCAGCGAAGTCCTTTGCAGAACAAGCGAATCAGCGAATCCTTTGCTAGTCAACGAACTACGGGAGACAGTGATAAGGCATAATCCGGACATCATCTGCCTCTCAGAAACACTCTACATGACGACAACACAGCTGCCAAGGATAAAATTATGATGGAATCGGAAGAAGAGACGAACCAAACAAAGGAGTGGCTATATATGTTAAAAATAACATTGAATGGAACCAAATAGCCGTGAACACAAATGAATTTGAAAATATAGGAGTCAAAACTGGTAACACTAATATTTTCTCTATTTACAGGAAACAATCGGAGATTCTAGCCATTGAAGAAATAGATGCCATGCTTAATTCAGCACCAACCGTCGTCTTAGCGGGAGATTTCAACGCCAAACATGAAGCCTGGGGATGTAATGCAAATTCAAGATCCGGCATTGCATTACTAAGATACACAGAAGACAGGAACAAAATGATATTTGCTCCAGACGAACCTACAAGAATCAGCCCTCAGAGAGATCACCACAATTCAACGTTGGACTTTTTCATCACAAAAGACGTCATTATAGAAGATGTAAGGGCCTACTTTGAATGCAGTTCGGATCACAAACGAGTTATAGGAAGGATGACTTCAAGAATCGACCTACCAACAATAGAACCTGTAGAAAGATGGAGATGGAAAGATGCAAATTGGCCAAATTATAGAAGACAACTAAACCAAATAGAGATGAAAAGAGAATTCCAATCCATAGAAGAAGTTGAAGGAAAAATAGAAGAATTAACAAGAAAAATACAACAAGCCATGGAGGACAACATACCAAAATCAATGACGAACAACAAAGGACTAATTGTCCCTACGGACCTCCAGGACATCATCAAGGACAGAAATAAGGCCAGAAGAGCATTTCAAAGAACAAGAAGACAAGAATTCAAGGACTACGGAGATGCACTATCAGAAGAAATAAGAGTAAGACTGAGGAGTCTTACTGAAAACCAGTGGCACAACAACATTAGGAAAGCTGAAGAACAACATGGAAACGTATGGAAAATGCTGAAAGCCAAAAGAAGAGGGAAACAAAAGATGCCACAAATCATTGACGAAGAGGGAACTCACTTCGAAACACAAGGAAAAGGGGACGCAATAGCAAGAAGATTGGCAGCTACACACAGACAAAATCAAAACATGTCGAACGCAAGAACAAGACAAGAAGTAGAAGAAGAATACAACAGAATAAAAAGAAGAAATGAATTCCAAATAGAAGAAGAAGACTACACCAGCCCATATGAAGTAAGAAAAATCATCAGGAAACTTAAAGGAAGCAGAGCCCCAGGACACGAAGGAATCCACAACATCACCCTAAAGGAAGTACCAAAGAAGATAATAGTTCAACTCTACTACATCTACAAATTTTGCTTGGAAAAAGGACACTTTCCAAGTAACTGGAAGCACGCAAAAATTATTCCCCTCCTAAAACCCAGGAAAGACGGAAGAAGACCGGAAAACTATAGGCCTATTTCTCTCCTTGAAACGATGGGAAAAATACTAGAAAAAATCATCTTCAAGAGACTGACGAAACATACTGCAAGAAGAAGAATTATCCAAGAAGACCAATTCGGATTTAGAAGAGGAAGAAATTGCGAACTACAACTGGCAAAAATAATCAGCGATGCGAAAATAAAGTTCAACAGGAAACAAAAAACAGGATTAGCTATTGGATATAGAAAAGGCATACGACACGGTTTGGAAAAAGGCACTTATCTTCAAAATGGACAGAGCTAGACTCTCACATTATTTAATTAACATTTGTGATATTTATTTATCTAATAGAACTTTTCAAATTTCAGCTGACCAAAAGATGTCAATAATTCAAGAAATCCAGGAAGGAATGCTTCAGGGCAGCATTTTATCTCCATTACTTTACAATATCTTTGTTTCAGATTTACCTACAGATCATAGAACTTCCACAGCCCTATATGCAGATGATACAGCGGTGTATGCATCCGGAAAAGATGACAGAAGAGTTATAAGAAATATGGAAAACCACTTGGAAAAAATCACGGAGTTCACCGAAAAATGGAAGATAAAAATCAACGCGGAGAAGACACAATTTATCATGTTCACCCAAGAGACGAGACCACCACCGAACGAGATAACAGTAGGAGGAAACAGAATACAGGCAGCGGAATCAGTCAAATATTTAGGAGTCCACCTCGACAGAAGACTTAATTTCCGGATGCATGCAGAAAAAACTAAGGTGAAAGGTAATATTGCTAAGAAATTGATACTTCCTTTTGTTCACAGGTCCAGCCCCCTATCGAAGGCCAAGAAAATCCAGTTATACCAGGCCTACGTGAGGTGGGTGATGTTATATGCAGTCCCAGTATGGAGTTCGCTAGCGGAGACCCACTGGAGACAGCGTGTTACCGGATAATCGAAGGTTCACCATGGGAACAGAGAATCACGAACGCAACCATCAAAGAAAGGCTCCAGTACACACCACTGAGGGAGGTGGCTGAGAACAGGACCAGATACTTCTTTCACCAGGCCACAAGAAGACTCCAAAAGACCAGGGATATCCTCGAGAAGAACAGGATCCAGAGGATACATAGACAAACCCACAGACTGATCGACCACCTGATCAGGGTCTAGCCGGATGGTTGCCGGAAAACAGCCAAGCAGGGAAGTAGGTACGATGCCATAAAAAGTACCTACAGAAAAAGACGAGGAAACCACCCAGAGAAGTCCAGGATGCCGAGAGGAAAACAAATAAGATGAAGATGGTGCAAAAGCGGAACATCAGGAAGAAAGAAGGCTGAAATTTTTTAAGTTATGACATATCATCATATCTGTCAAGATGGCGCTGTAAGTGTAGGTTGTGTTAAGTTGGCTCCTATATACAATTGTGAAAAATAGTGATAATTGTTTGTTAATAGTTAAAATTCATCATATTTATTGTTCATTAAGTCACGATGAACGAAAATTTAAGAAAAACCCGTCGACAACAGAAGCCCAATACGTCGGATCCGGAACATCTTGAAAGTCAGGTTAAGCAGCTAGAAACCGACGTGAAAGGTGGCCTTGAGGAGATCAAATCGCTTATTGATCAAAATGCGGAAGCGGGTTCTACATCTAATCCCAACAATAATAATCTCTTGGACAGAATTAAAGTGCTCGAAGAGAATTTTCAAAAATCCCTTAATGATATTAAAAGTGAAATAGAAAAATTAAGACATAAGTGTAATTCCTCCGAGAAAAGGATGGAACACAATTATCAGAATTACTTGCTAAACGGTCTCGTGTTTAATAATATTCCTGAGAGTGAGACAGAACAACTACATCAACAGGTAGTAAAAATCATTAATAATAAGTTAAATATACAAATAACCGAAAACGACATTAATTATTGTTATCGGATTGGTAAAAAACAAGATCCAATTATCGGTCCAACTAAAGTACGACCAACGGCAGTGATGTTTATAAACAGATGGAAACGAGATTTAGTGTTTAAAAATAAATCAAAATTAAAGGGCAGTGGATTAGTTGTAATGGAACTTTTAACAAAAGAAAATCAAGCTGTTTATAAATACACGTGTAATAAGTTTGGTTACAAGTGCTGCTGGTCGTGGAAAGGCCAAATTTTGCAAGTGTAGGTGGTGTAAAGAAACATATTACCAGCTTGGATATGGGAGATTAAAATTTAGACCAATCAACCTGTGAGTAAAAATATATTTGTTGCTTTGTGGCTATTAACAAAATGTTGAGTTGTGGGGCCAACTGAGTGCTATTTTTGACAAACAAAAACACAAACGTAGAGTTCTAGTTTTCTTTTTATTTTGTTTTCTTTTTAATTAATTGTTTTCTGCTATTGTTATTGTAAAAATAAATGTAAAGTTCTACAAATTTAAATATTATGCCTCTATCTATTAGTATGAAATAATTATTACTATAATATTACATTCATAAATAATTTGTTCCTTGTATTATATATTATGATTACTTTTGGTCATATTAACGTAAGATCACTAACTGCACATTTTTTATTGTGTCCTTTTAAAAAATTTTGATATCTTAGCAGTTAGTGAAACTTGGCTTACAAATTTCATTACCGATAAGGATATAGGTATAGATGGGTATAATGTGATAAGAAGAGATAGAAATGGAATTGGGGGAGGTGTGGCATTTTATATCAAATCTCAAATTAAATATAAAATTCTACAAACAAATAGAAACAATATTGAAACACATTTGCTTAGAATTATTCTTACGTAATAAATCATATGGATTGTGTGTCGCATACAAACCACCTAAATTGAATGTCAGATATTTTGTTGACGAGTTTGAGAATATACTATCTAATATTATACCTTTGATTGAAACATTATATTGTGCTGGTGACTTTAATGTTAATTTATTAAATACGGATTGTCCTGATACTAAGATTGTCTCTGATTTTTTTGAAACAATGGGGTTATATCAAGTCATAGATCAACCGACTAGAATCACATCTAGTACTGCAACCCTTATTGATTATATGTTAACCACTAAACGAAATTCGATTCGTGATATTGCCGTAGAATATGTTGATTTCAGTGACCATGAGTTGTTGATATCCAAAATAAACATAGAGACTAAAAAGAAAGAAGTTGTTTATAAAACTGTCAGAAACTTTAAGGCAATAGATCCATACCATATTTTATGAAGAATTACAGTCTCTACCTTGGCGAAATATTTTTGATATTGAGAGTATTGATGATAAAGTTGAATTTCTTACTAATAATATAATATGCTTACTGGATCGTCATGCTCCCTACGTAACTTATAAAATTTCGAAAAATTATGCACCATGGATGACTGATACTTTACGTATTATGAAAAGAGAAAGGGACAAAATACTGAGTACGTATAAAAAATACAAAAACATGCAAACTTGGGAGGAATACAAAACGATTAGAAATATGTTTACGTTAGCTGTTAGAAGAGAAAAAAAAGCCTTTTATTCAAACAAATTGGATAATAAAAACGGGAGAGATCTTTGGGATTCTTTAAAAATGATAGGTCTTGGTAGAGATACTGATAATACTAAGCAACTATCAGAAATTTAAGTGATATTTCTGCAATGAATGAATACTTTATAAATTGTATTCCTAATATGAATCCTGATTTAACAATTAACAACTTTTACAATAATAATGTTCGTGTAAACATCGGTGCAAATTTCTCTTGTGTCCAAGAAAGTGACGTTTTAAATGTCATTAAAAGTATCAAGAGTGCTGCTACTGGATGCGACAAAATAAATATACTAACAATTAATATGTGCCTTCCGTTTTTATTACCGTATTTGACGCATATTATCAATGTTTGCATTATAAGAGCAGAGTTTCCATCGATGTGGAAAGTTGCTAAAATTGTGCCGATACCGAAAATTAATAATCCGACAGGTTTTAATGAAATACGGCCGATTAGTATACTACCTACTTTTTCAAAAATCCTAGAGAAAATTTTAAATCAGCAACTACAGGTTCACTTAGATAAACATAAAATTCTGCCAGAAAATCAGTCCGGTTTCAAAAAGGATCACAGCTGCACTAGTGCCCTTTTAAAATAACTGATGACATATTTGGTGGTTGCGATAATGGCTTAATTACAGTGCTGATTCTTTTGGATTATTCCAAAGCTTTTGATACACTTGACCATTCTCTGTTGATTTCAATGTTTAAGTATATTGGTATGTCTAAGCGGGCATCTGATATGCTATTCAGTTCTCAATAATAGAACAGTTCTTAATAATATATCTCAATAATAGAAGTCAAGCTGTTCATTACAATGGTAAGACATCAAACTATCTTAAAACAAATAAAGGGGTACCACAGGGCTCTATATTGGGTCCCAAATTATTTAGTATATATACTTCAAACTTTCCTGCTCATTTTCTCTCCTGCACTATTCAGCACTATTTTGCTGATGACACTCAGATCTACTTATCTTTTAAGCCTGATGAGTTTAAACAGGCAGTGGCTGCAATTAATTATGATTTAGAAAGAGTTTCTCAATTTTCTTCTAGCCATTGTCTTCGGCTTAATAACAATAAATCTGTAGGTATAGTTTTGGGTCCAGTGACACAAAGAGAAATATTTCTGAGAGATTTTGCTCATATGATCACCATTGATAATTCTTCGATAGAATTTAAGGTAACTGTCAAAAACTTAGGCTTACATATAGATCATAACTTAAGATTTGGTGATCATGTGAACAAGTGCTTGCAGAAAAGTTATATAAATTTGAAATTTATATTTCAATCCCGTCATATATTGACCAAAGACTTAAAAAAAATTGCTGTGTGATACCTTGGTGTTATCACACTTTAACTATTGCGATTCTATTTATAATTCTTGTATTACAGAACGTGATAGTTATCGAATACAAAAAATGCAAAATTCTTGCCTTCGTTTGATACATGGTATCCGCAGAAATCAACCAATAAGTTACAAACTTAAAGAAACAGGTTGGTTAAGTATGAAACTCAGACGACATTTTCATTCAGCTTGTCAATTCCAAAAAATTATTATTTTTAAAACCCCACCATACCTCTATAATAAAATAAAATTCCGTACTGATGTACACAATATTAACATCAGACATAAAAACACCATTTCTATTCCTTATCATCGTACACAGAACTATAAGCGATCTTTTTCATATCATATAGCTCAAGTTATGAATAATTATAAAACTGCTCTTAATTTTACTCAAAACAAATTTAAAAAGTTCGTTTTTGAGAAATTACGACATACTCCATAGGTAAGGTTTGATAATATAAATAATTATGAGTAGAACTTACATTTAGGGCGCATATTAATTGAATGCTAGATTAATTATTTTTATATTTTCCTACATTTAGTTAACTAAAATTTATTTAATTTACATTATGATTTTGATTTCGTTTTTATATAAATATTAGTACTATTAATTGGTTACAATTCAAGATATTTCTTATTATTTGTTTGCCCAGGTTAGCTGAACAGACAGGATGTGTCAGTGCTTCGCACTGTACATTTCCTGAACTGAAACTCGCCTGGAGCTTTTTGAATATTAATTTATGTAAATAATATATGTGATGAATAAAGGCCTTTATTATTATTATTATCCAGATTTAGCCATACGGCTCACACTCCCTCTAAGGGGAAAATTCACTCATCCCAGATACCTACGGTATCAAAAGGATTGAGCTCTGGTGGGACTCTTTCCATGTTATCGAGTCCTAGGTGACTTGGTATGTTGGAGTATCTCCCAAAAATTTTCGTACACATCTGGACGTCGCGAGGAGTACAGCTTTCTGCATGGCCTTATAAAGATGTTCATTTAGACCTAGTTGTTTTATGTTCGCTAGGAGGTTTTTGGGAATAACACCAGTAGTAGATAGAACAATAGGTAGTGTCTGGGTACTTTCCATTCTCCATTGTCTCCTGATTTGTATTTCTAGATCTCTGTACTTGGCGATCTTTTCGTTGTATTTAACAACTAAATTATTGGTGTTGGGTATCGCCACATCAATAAGTGTTGTTTGTCTAGTAAGTTTATTAACTAGTATGAGATCCGGTCTATTATGGGCCACTGGTTGGTCTGTAAGCACAGTGCGGTCCCAGTATAGCTTGTAGTTGTCATTTTCAAGCATTCTATCAGGAGCGTATTGATAATAAGGAAGATGGTCGGTATGGAGAAGTCCCAGTTTGTCAGCTAGTTCTTGGTGGATAATCTTTCCTACTGAGTCATGGCGTTCTTTATAATCAGTACCGACAAATGCCTGGCAGCCACCGGTAAGATGTTGGATGGTTTCTTGGGCTTGGCATCCATATCGGCATTTGTCATTTTGTACTTGAGGATCTTTAACAATATATTCAGGTAATTTTTAGTTGGAATAACCTGATCCTGAATGGCAAGTAGGAAGCCCTCAGTCTCGGGAAACATCTTTCCTGATGTCAACCAATAGTTCGACGCTGTATTGTCTACATATTCTTGGTTGATCTCATTGAGATGTCGCCCATGCAGAGGTTTACTCATCCAGGTGCGCATTTTTTCTTGCTGGGTCAGGTGGTTTATGCGCATTTCTTGATCCCTCAGTTTAAGCGGCGTCGTATCATCTACTGCGCAAATTGCTCGATGTAAAGTAGATGTCTCAGCCTGTACCTGAAAATAAGATCTTAAATTAGCAATTTGTTTATCTAATTGCTCACCTATATCCATAAGTCCTCTTCCCCCTTGATACCGCGGTAATGTTGTTCTCTCTACTGCACTACGTGGATGATGTTTTTGCGCCTTTGTGAGAAGTGTTCTTACTTTCCGCTGAAGACCCTCTATATCCGTTTTTGACCACTTTATAATACCAAATGAGTAGCTCAGCGCGGAACAGGCGTACGTATTTAATGCCTTAAACAAATTTTTACTATTAAGATATGACCGATTTAGTTGTCTTACCCTTCGCACGAACTCCGAAGTTAGTTCCGTTTTCATTTGTTTATGGTCAATTTTACGTGCTTGTTTTACTCCGAGATATTTGTACATATCATTTTCACCCATTGCCTCGATGTTTTGGCCATCTTGCATATCGAAACCTCCAGGCTGAACCTTTCCTCTGACTATATTTAGTATACGGCACTTGTCTAGTCCAAAATGTATACTGATGTCATTTGAGAAATTTTCTACAGTTTTTAGCATCTCATCTAGGTGGTTTCGGGTGGAAGCCATTAATTTTAAATCATCCATATACAACAGATGATTAAGCTTCGCTACAACGGTGTTGTTATTTTTGATGCTAAATCCTGAGTCGGTAGAGTTCAGCAGCTGAGATAGTGGGTTCATCGCTAGGCAGAACCAAAGTGGACTCAACGAGTCCCCTTGGAAAAGGCCCCGGTTAATAGGGATATCTTCAGTTTCGATATTAATTTCACCAGGTATTTGAAGGTGAATTTTAGTCTTCCACTCTGCCATTATATGCTTCAAAAAGGTCACGAGATTATCATCGACTTTATATTTTTAATATATCTATAAGCCATTCATGCGGCACTGAATCAAAAGCCTTCTTGTAGTCAATGAAGGCAGTAAAAAGGTTTCTTTTTTTGGTGTATGCCTGGTTAGAAATGACTGAGTCGATAATAAGTTGTTCTTTGCATCCCATGGAGCCCTTAGCGCATCCTTTCTGTTGGGGCTCTATGATATTGTTCAGAGCACAGTGTTGGTAGATACGCCGAGCCACACAGGATGTGACCAATTTGTACAAAGTTGTTATTATTATTATTATCCAGATTTAGCCATACGGCTCACACTCCCTCTAAGGGGAAAATTCACTCATCCCAGATACCTACGGTATCAAAAGGATTGAGCTCTGGTGGGACTCTTTCCATGTTATCGAGTCCTAGTGACTGGTACTCGTGTACCAAAATTTTATTATATTATTTTTTATTATTATTAGTATTATTATTATTATATTATGTATATATTATTAGGGCAATAAATGTTTTTATTTTATTTTATAATCGTCGGATTCATCCCCGCCTCTCGACGCGTTAGTGTTCTGAGCTGTTGGACGTGAATCCCTGTCCTGGCATTTGGTTTTCACCTCTGGCTGCGTTGAGTAGTTGAGTTACTGTGACCAAATGCCCATCTTGGTAGTTAGTATTCGCCTCTGGTTGCGTTGAGTAATGAGTTACCGTTGCTAACTACCCATCTTCCTGTTCTTTTGTTTTCTTTTTTCTTTTTCTTTGTTCTCCTGAAGAAGCTACATACAATTGTAGCGAAACGTCGAGATGAACCCACTTTTGGGTCACTCACAAATGACACGGTCCAAACCCGGAAGACGAATAAACTATAATTCTGACTCTGGCCGTGGAAGCCTACGATTTCATTTGATCATTACTTTCTTTTCTCATCTTTCTGCATAAACTTAATTATTTGCCCTTCCAAAGTTACAACTTTTTCTTCAAAATCTATCTTCACTTTCTTCTTTTCCAATTCATCATTTCCCATTAATATATCGACACATAAATCCTTGACAATAAATCCTTGCATATTAATTTCTTTATTAAAAATATTAATTTTAAAATTAGCTAGTTTATCAATTTCACCCAACTTCTTACTATTTGCACCAACTATTTTAATTTTTGAAATCTTCATTATATCTGATAGTTTTAATGTATTAAAAATAAAATTTTCCGAGAGTAAAGTACTTTCTGAACCAGTATCTATCATAATCTTAATCATTTTATTTTTGGCCATTGTATTTACATAAATTAAATTAATAGATTCAATAATTTTATCTTCATCTAAAGAAATAAATTCAGAAGGCTTCTCATAATGACAATGACCACACTTGTAATTCAGAAAGTTTACTGCATAAAATTTGGATTGTTCGAATTATTCTCTAATTGTGTCTGACCATTTGGTTCTAATGTCCTGTGTCTTTCACTACTATGACTTCTACTCATATTTTCCTGCCTTGTACTATTTCGTTCTCTATCTTCGCAGCTTCTGTTCCTTCGTATATGATTTACCTGTCTGTTGTAATTAGGCCGTTCTGTATTTCTCCTATTGTTAAAATCTTACGGTATCAAAAGGATTGAGCTCTGGTGGGACTCTTTCCATGTTATCGAGTCCTAGGTGACTTGGTACGTCGGTGTATCTCCTAAAAATTTTCGCACGCATCTAGACGTCGAAAGTAGCACAGCTTTCTGCATGACCTTATATAGATGTTCATTTAGACCCAGCTTTTTTATGTTTTCTAGGAGGTTCTTCGGAATGACTCCAGTGGTAAAAAGAATAATCGGTATCGTCTGGGTACTTTCCATTCTCCATTGTCTTCTTATTTGTATTTCCAGATCTCCGTACTTGGCGATCTTTTCGTTGTACTTAGCACGCAGATTATTGTTGTTAGGTATCGCCACATCGATTAAAGTTGTTTGTCTTGTTAGTTTATTAACTAGCACGAGATCTGGTCTATTATGTGCTACAGTTTGGTCTGTGAGCACAGTACGATCCCAGTATAGCTTGTAGTTGTCATTCTCAAGCATACTCTCTGGAACGTATTGATAATATGGGAGATGGTTTGTTTGTAGAAGTCCCAGTTTAATAGCTATCTCTTGATGGAGGATCTTCCCTACTGAGTCATGGCGTTCCTTATATTCAGTTGTAGCAAATGCCTGGCAGCCTCCGGTAAGATGTTGGATCGTTTCTTGGGCTTGACATCCATATCGGCATTTGTCGTTTTGGACCTGAGGGTCTTTGACAATATATTTCAGGTAATTTTTGGTTGGTATAACCTGATCCTGAATGGCGAGTAATGAACCTTCTGTTTCAGGGAACATCTTTCCTGATGTCAGCCAATAGTTCGACGCTATATTGTCGAGATAGTCTTGACTGACTTCATTTGGATGTCGCCCGTGCAGAGGTTTACCCATCCAGATGCGCATTTTTTCGTTCTTAGTAGATGGTTTATGCGCATTTCTTGTTCCCTCAGGTTGATCGGTGTTGTGTCATCTACTGCGCAAATCGCGCGATGAAGAGTAGATGTCTCCGCCTGTACCTGAAAATAAGTTCTTAAATTATTAATCTGTTTATCTAATTGCTCGCTTATATCAATAAGTCCTCGTCCTCCTAAATACCGTGGTAATGTCGTTCTTTCTACTGCACTTCGAGGATGGTGTTTTTGTGCCTTTGTGAGGTGTGTTCGTACTTTTCTCTGAAGACTTTTAGTAATATTATTAACATTTTGTCTATTGTAATAATTAGTACTGTTATTAACATTTTGTCTATTTTGATTAATATTATTGTTGTTAAAATTTTGCATATTATTTCCATATCTATTATTATTATATGATTGTCTATATTGTTGATTATTATTCTTATTATATTGAAAATTATTATTGTTTTTTCTATTATTATTATTATTCATCCTAATATCATTGTTATCATTGTTACTTGTCATATTACCTCTTTGTATTCTTTGAATAAAATTGATAAAACTATCTATTGTTTGAATATTTTGTACAGTTACTGTTTGTACAACATCTGCATTAAAATGTCTAGATACATTTAAAACTGTTTCATCTTCTCTAAGTGGTGGTTCTAAATACTTTGCAACTGTTATCAGCTTTAACGCATAATCTACCATATTAGATCTTAAATTAGGATTATACTTTCCAAAATAGAGAACTTCCCTAAATCTAGCTTGCTCTAATTCACCCCAATAATAATTTAAAAATTTATTTTCAAATGTTTGTAAATTGTCCAAATCATTCTCAATACTGGCAAACCAAGTTGCTGCATTGTCACTTAATGTCATTCTAATATATTCTTTAATATCATTAATATTATTCACTAATCTTAATTTATGTCTTAAACTATTTATGTATACTCTAGGATGCAAATTTTTGATATTACCAGAAAATTTAATCCCAGTGTCATTTGTTAAATTTAAGTAAGGTCTCCCGATGTCTCTCATTTGTGAAATATCATCTATTCTTTTTTCCACATTTCTTATTTGATTACTATTTATTTGGATATTTTGTTGCATATCGTCCAATTTTTCTTCTGTGTTTCTCCTGTCTTCGTTCATTTTGACTTTTAAGTTACATTTCTGCAACTCTATTTTCTGTTCTATATCTATCATATTATCTTGAATAATCCTATTTACTTCTGTTCTCTCATTTTCTATCCTTTTTGTTATAGTCATGCCTTATATTTTTTATTTTATTTGCTACTTTTTTCTCTGTAGCTTCAAGTTTTTTATCTATTTGTTTTTCTATTTGTTTTATAATTTTATTATTATTATCTTCTATTTCCTTTTCTAATTTTTTATAATTCTCTTCCATTTTTTTCGAATTCTCTTCCATTTTTTTCGAGTTCTCTTCCAATTTCTGTTCCATTTTTCTTATGTCTTCTTTGACTTCTTTCGAATTCTCTTCCAACTTCTCTTCCGTTTTTTTCGAGTTCTCTTCCAATTTCTGTTCCATTTTTCTTATGTCTTCTTTGACTTCTTTCTCTTCCAATGTCTTGTTCATCTGCATCATTATTGACATCAGAGCTGCCATATTGACATTTTCTCCTCTTTCTTGAATCATTTCTACTGAATCTTGTGGAAGTTCAACTAAACTCTCCTGTTGTACAGCTTGTGTTTCTATTTCCACATCTTCTTCATTCTTTTTGTTTCTTGTACCTTTTTTTCCTTGAGACATATTGAGACTTTACTTGATCAAATTTAAATAAAAATAAAATCTATAATTATTTTTTTTTATGAAAATTAATTTAATTATATGAGAGCACTTATCTTCCCAAACTAATTCTTTTAAGTAGAGAGAGCCCCGCGTTGGGCGACAAAATTGTTATGATGTGTTGTTGTTGTATGAGCAATGAGTAAATTTGAATGATATATGTAAGTATAGGGTTTTTATCGCGGTTCTCAAAGAATTAGTTTGTAAGTACTTTTTAAATCATCTTTATTATAACTATTATGAAACAAACCTATCTATCTAATATAAGCAATATCAATTTAAAACAATCTATCTAAAATTTGAAATTCTTACAATTATTAAATTATTACCAAAATTTTGTACCTTTTTTCACTGAACGCCTAAAGTTTTTCCAAAATTAAAGTTATTATCACCACTCGATATCTTCTTACTAAGCCTTGGTTATCCAACTATGTTAATATGTTCCTTATTAATTATCTCCACTCACCATATAAATATATATTTAACTCCTTGTAATTTCCATATACCTAATGTACTTTGAAATATACTGGATCTTGTGGTTGTATTATTGAATGTTTATTTCAATGAATTAACTTCAAAACTGTCACTATATTACTGTAGTAATAATTAATCTCCATCTGTATTTAACTTAATAATTCATTTATAGCATTGAATAATCCCTTCATAACCTCATAAATAACTGACTTCATAATCCTTGAATTGTTATAACTAACTCCTCAATAATAATCTTGTAACTGATTTAATATCTTCTAACTAACTCACTTAACTCAATTAATAATCTTCTTGTAACTAAATTCTTGAATTATAACTTTACTAACTGATAACTGAACTTAACTGAACTGAACTTTAACTCATAACTGACTCTGAACTGAACTAAAACTGACTGACTGCTCCAAATTACATGGCTTTTTATATGTTTTTCATTGTTTCCAGAACATTCCAGCAATAAATCATGTTCGAATCCTTCTATTTGTTCTATATGAACAATCTGCAATGATTTCCTGCCTGTGATGTATTATGTAGATAGTCCCATTGACATTTCTAGAGTTTTCTATCTATACTTTACTTGACTTTAAGCTCTCCAGATCAGAACAGTATCATAAAAATATATTTTTACTATTTTACATCCACAATTATATTCTAAATTAACATTCCAAAAATAAATAACTTTTTGACTTTGACACTGCAGTGTATGTTTGGTTGTATATGCTGACTCAAAATATCTAATATTAAATAAAATAAAAAAAAAACTTCTTAAATTTAATTCTTATGCTAAATTCTTAAAAATACCCTCATATAATTATTTTTTAATAATATTATCTAATATATAACTTATAAATTATGTCTCTATCCACTATTTAAATAAATCACTAATCAACACTGTATATCTGGTTGTATATATTTCTAAGTTAATTTATTGTATCTCTGTTTTCAGTATAATATATATATATATATATATATATATATAATATATATATATAATATATATATATATATTGAAATGATTTCAATATGTTAAAATATATACAACTTTAATGGATTTTTTATATGAGTTTGTTGTTTATGAATTTCATGAAGCCATCACAATATTTTCTTTTTCTTTATAGTTCATTTAAACACTTTATAAAGTTTCAATATTTATTTAGTTTTTAGGTACTTGTAGAGAGTCTCCACATTTTGTAATACATTTTTATTGTCACGTCACTAAACCACGTTAAGACGTAAACGATTCCTATTTTTGTAAATTTTTAAAGGCGAAGGTGCAGACGAATTTTATTGTTTATATTAAATTTGTTCAATATTAATAAATAACGTGTTTCATTTGGGTTACTTTATCAAAGGTCTAAAGTAAATTTTGGTTTAATTTTTTTTTGAACTCTACCAGGAGACTACAGAGTCGACGTCACACAGTGACAGATTGCTTAGAACGAACACATAATTGAGCTAGCCGAGGTATATTAAATTAAACAACGAACCACATATTTTAAAAATTACATTTATTATAAAAAAAAATAAAATTAATAAAATACAACATTATCAATATATATATATATATATATATATATATATATATATATATATATATTCACTTCATCTATTTATTGAAAACGTTTCGCTATCCAGTTTGATAGCATCATCAGTTCATCTAAAAAGAACAATATGATAAACCTAACATCCAATGAAAAGTTATTAAGTATGTTACCTTAAAAAGATATGTAGCAGTCAGTGATATTGTAGTGATATTGAGATAACAATTGTAAAGAAGCTTACGACAATGGACATTGTATAATTATGTTGTATAAACAATAAATTGAACTAAATATAGTTAACAATTTTCATAAAATTAGCACAGCAAAAAAACATGTGGTAGTTGTACATGTATGTAAAAAAAATTATAGGTAAAAACTATATCATATTTAAAAAACAAAATTAGTGTGGAAAAGAACTAAAAGATCCAAGAATGCACTTCCAACAGTAAATCAATAATTAAGATTTCATTTTAACTTTAGGTAACATTATTCTAATGATTAATTAAAAATTTAGTAATTTAAAAGTAATAATTAGGTTACCACTGAGAGCTTGTCGAGTGCTGCCGGTAAAATGAAGGCAACAAGTGTTAAACGTCAACAACATGAAGAGGCAGATGCCAAGAGGTCAACGAGTGACAGAACAACAAGGCGTATTAGTACAACTCCAATACGAGCGGTTTATTAAAAAATATGACAAAATTTGGTCGACAAACTGTCTTGTCGCACAATACAATATTATGCGATTTTTCGTCAACTGAGTACATTTCATTATATTATCGATAAACAATATAATTTATTGTTCACAAAGTAATATTTGTTGTTCAGTAGTATTAGTATTTAGTAAAATTCATTGTTTATAATTTAATCGTAAAATAAAAAAATGACAATTCAAATTGTCAAACATCTGACATTAATATGATAAAACACACACGTCATAATATATATTCTTGCATTACGTGGCCTAACTTTTAGGGGTGGCCTGAAAAATGTAGGGGTAAATATATATATATATATATATATATATATATTTGTATATATTGTTATACTATGTAAAATTGAAAATAATATGGGTTTGCTTTTAATATATTTCAAAGTACAAAATATAATAATTCAAATAATTCGACTAATAAACTATAAAAGATCCAATAACAAAACATATCCAATCCCGTATAAAGACAGGCAATATAAGGGATATTTTAACATTTACTACATCTATCAGTATCATGAGTAGATTTTAATAACATAGTGAAATAATTTAATCCTGAAAAACTTATATGTCATTTAAAAAATTAACAAAGAGTTTTGGGCAGATCAAATGACGGGGGTTTGTTATGCTATGTAAAATTGAAACTAATATTGGTTTGCTTAATATATTTCAAAGTACAAAATATAATAATTCAAATAATTCGACTAATAAACTATAAAGATATTTCGAAGAAATGAAAGTCCATTATCCTGGAATACCTGTAGTAAACAAAATTTTAAAGATATGCATTTTCTTTGTAAAATATATTCGAGTGACATGAATGAGCTTAAGTGAGATCATAAACCATGCGAGCGGGTTTTCCAAATGGACTTGTACGATAAATAAGACAATAAAATAGTAATTTAGAAAATATATTTCTGTGTTAGTTCTTAAGAATTTGTAGAAACCGATTAGCATGCTAATAGTTTTTAGGAAATTTTTAATTGTAGGTAAAATTGTTTTTTGGTATCTAAATGAAGAGATGGGGATACGTATGACGAGCTTTGATTGGAGGAGATTGAAAAAAGTGGGATGGTTTGTAAGAATGAGAGTTTAGCTAGATTTTTATGGAGAAAAAATAATCCGTTTTTTTCCAAGTGT
Source organism: Diabrotica balteata (assembly GCA_918026665.1). Lineage (NCBI taxonomy): Eukaryota > Metazoa > Arthropoda > Insecta > Coleoptera > Chrysomelidae > Diabrotica > Diabrotica balteata. Next base: position 66,143,188 of record OU898278.1, read on the forward strand.
GCAAGGCGAACAGTCATTGTTCTCTGGTGGTTCCTGAGAGGTAGTAAACAGTAGAAATGAATTTTTGTGAGTTTTCGTAGAATAAGTGTATCTGACAGAAGCTGATCCAGTAAAATATTGTAAGTTATATTTTTCTACTTATATTCCAAGAGTCACTGTTCAGGCCAGAACAAGAGATTCAGTTTATCGAGAGGAGAAGAGGCTACCATCATTAAAGACTATAGGCTCGCAACAATTTGTTGTAAGATTGTTAATTATCTAGGGGACTGTTAAGAATAGATAGTGTAGGCTACAAGAAACAAGGATTTGGACAACTCATCATCAGAGAGATAGTTTTACTATTCGTCAGTTTTTCTTTATCAACAACACATTTTTCTTACAATTGCTTTAGAAAAGATAGGAATATTTTGATCAGGAGATTTAGAACAACAATTTTGATTTGAGATTTTAACTTATATTGTATTTACCAGTAATTTTTGGAGGTTCACGTACGTAGAACAAAATTTTGATAATCATTATATGAGATATTTTTATTGAAGATATTTGAGTGTGAATTTTATTTCAATATATTTTTATTTCAATATATAATGTTGTATCATATATTCCGGTATTCTTTGGACCTTACCTATCATATGTGAAGCATAGATATTGAAGCACGACTATAACCCTGAGATAAGAAAATTAAATAGTGTGATAGAATCATAATTGCGTCATTTAAATAATTTTAATTGATTAATTAATTTTCTAATTACTTGTTTGGCGCACCTTAGACTTTTAATATCACATTAATATATATATATATATATATATATATATATATATATATATATATATATATATATAATATATATATATATATATATATAAATCATCATCATTTTCAGCATACTGTACCGATTATGGTGTAGCCTCCCTTACATATTCATTCTTCATATGACTATGACTATGAGAACTGTCTAAAATTCGCTTTTCTGTGCCATGTTTTACTGGCTTCTTTCGTTAGCCCATAGTCATCTTAAATTTGGACATCTTCTTGTTCTATTAACGCCTGTTGGATACCACAGTGTAATTCTAGTGGACCACCTATTGTCAGTTCTTCTCGCTAAATGTTCCGTTCTCTGCCAATTTAAAAATTCAATTATATGTATTATATCAGTAATCTTGGTATAATGCCTGATTCATTCTATTCTTTTTCGATCTGTCTTTTTATACCTAGTATGCATCGCTAGGTAACTGTTTCAGTCCTTCAATTTGATAATTGCTACAAGTATAGAGTATAGATGGACGTAT